>JAWZYT010001335.1:0-12500 GCA_034508575.1 Petrolisthes manimaculis | reverse complement strand
CAGACTGAAAATTGTGATTGGGGAGGATCATAATAAACCAATGTCACTGTGCAATCAGCCCCAAGACTGTACAATATGGTGGATTTGCTGAATGTATGGGCCTATAGCAAAGCGTAATATGCAGCCTAACTTAACCTTTATAGTCGCGCGAAGATGGACTAAGTTTTACCTGTTGAGCAAACCCAGCTCTAACTATGGCGTAATATATGTGAAATTTATACTTCACTATAAGTTTTATTGTATTGCCGCACTCTAGTCCATGTTTTATTACCATCTGTACCCAATATTTGGAACCATTGTAGGACATTTTTAATCTACAGTAGGGTATGCCCTGTTTCAGATAACTCTGGATCAGGTCTATATTGGAGAAAAAAGATAATATGTTTCAGCCCGAGATTGGCTTATATTATACTATGTTTTTACTTGTCATGGCTATATGTCCAACGAATCAAGATCTAGCAATATAGAGTATACACTGATTCCATTTATAAATCAATTTACCTAAGGTTTATCGAATATAATTTCAGTGATACTTTTAGTATTTAACCCAGCCATTGTTGTGAGTTAGGAGCGGTGGTTGGCATATGTCTATTCTTATAGGTTGTGACATCACAACGCGGTGATGCACCTTTCTGTGATGAACGATGATCTCAAAAAAAAAAAAAAAAAAAAATCTTGAATTTTAACACATATTGGTATATCCATAATCAGAATGCCGATATTATTGTTTTATGTACTTTGTACAAAACCCATCAACCAGTCCAATTCTGACAACAAAACGTACTGTACAACACTTATGTTGTCTATCAAAAGTTATAGACACAAACATAGCCAAAAGTTTGATTAAATTCAAAGTTCATTATTTGTAAAGGTATTGATTGTGATGACAATTGTTATAGAGAGAGTGAATATTTTATTATTCAGATATTAGTAAGGACAAATATTAGTGCAATGAAAGAGGAATAGAACTATACCTGTAAATGGTCCAGTGCCAAGGGTTTGGCTGCTAATCCATCTTGTCCTACATTCCCGGATTTTCCCTGGCTTTCTTTCTCCCCTTGGTCTGAAATTTGCTTTATCTTGGCCACTTCATCTTTACTCCATTTACCCACTAGCCCGGCTTGTACCATTCGTCCCAACCTGACCACAGAAATGCATATAATGCTTAAAAACATATATAGTTTGCTGTCAGTTCGGTAATTATCATAGGGCAGGTGGTAAAACCACCAATGCAATGTACTCATTTAAGTATTTATATATCGGCTCTTTACACTATAAAGGAGGCAAATCACTAATGTTAAGATGAATAAGGGGTAAGTGTACTATACATTACATACTCACCTACAATTACAAGCAGACAAAGCCACTAACTCATTCCATGGACGAGCTAAGAAAACAAGTTATAATTTACATGTCTGTTACCCCCGCTATAGAGTTCCCTATATATAGCCTATTAAGTCTCCTGGAACATTGTGAACGAGTTTACTGTAAAAGAATATCATTAACAAACAAATAGAGACAGGGTGGTTGACGTACTCATTCACAATTTACAAATATTTTCACGTTTACTGATGCAGCCAGAAGAACTCTAACTTTCACTCTTGTATAGACCATTACCTTTCAAGTACCAATTGTCCTCCTTTAATCCCATCTCTATTGAGTTACCAAGGCGCTCGTTCCGAAGCAACCCTCATATCAATTATAACTGTATCCACAATACCTGTCTCAGCTTCATGTGTGAAAGGCAGTAGGTGAAGGTCACCTCCGGGAGAGACAATGGTGCGTTCCTTTTCAGTCAGTATGGGAATTTTATCCAATGCCATTGTACTTGTTTAATAGGGTCTGGTTTGGATGAATGATGTTGCAACATTTAATCCAGAGATATTAGTAGTTCCACTAGTGCTGGTTTGGTTTATAATAGTCACACGTACACAGACTCCATCAACCACACCCTTAGTGGACGAATATCTGTACATCCTTGACATTTACGGGTGAAAGAAAATAGATCATTGCTCGCCATTTTATGTCTTGTTCACTGTCTGAGTGGTCGTTGGTAGCGAAGCAGTCTGGAATTAATGTTGAAAGCCATACAAATCTGGCTGGTCTCACTTTTGTTTCTAAACGTACCACTATATTCTTTCAGAAACTCTTCCATCGTTAGTTTCTTCTGTCACTCTTCAGTCATTCCACTCAGCCTATACCATCAAATTTAGTGTTTTATCAAAATATTCCACTACTGCTCTCTACTGGACGAGATCCAAAATGCAATCAATTTCTTGTGTTTAGGGACACTATTGTGATGGGTAGCGTTTTATCTGAATCACCCTGTATTATACTCCATTGAACACTTTAGGTTAACAATGAACCTTGTGACCTGTTGGATGTTCTCTGGTGTTACACTTACATGAGGTTCAGTGTGGATATGTATGGAGCACCAGAGGGACAGGCGATCCCATACGACTGAGGAAGAAAGTTGTCGCGTGCCTGATAGAATCCATCGCCGATGTACCTCAAAGCATTAATCTGCGATCCCATTCTTTCACTAATGAAGGCAGTGTTCTTTTCAGCTATCTGACGTACAGAGATGGTATTAGTGGCTATTCAGAACTACAATATCGTTTCACATTCTTCACTGAAAGGTTAAAAGGCAGACAGAATATGAGGAAAATATAATTAAATAATAGGTGTCGTTATGTTACGGATTAATGTACATTTACGAGACTAGTTTTGGAGCCTATTTTAGTCTTTAAACAAGGGCTGAATGTTACACATTTCACTGACTACCACCAGATAAATTACGGTTCCATGGAAACAACTGCTTACGTCCAAAGAGATCAAGTACATTAATTTAACTCGTTAACAAATATTCAAGTCATAGCTAACACCCTGTTTCTGAGAAACACATTTTGTGTTGCTCCATACAGCTTATATTTGGGTAATCTCTTTATTCATTCGGAAACAAAAATGATTAATTTCAAGACATGATAACATATAGTTACGCTTGTAAAACTGGCACTGTAGGTTGGAGAGAAACTTCGTGTGGGATCTAGGTTGTCATAGATTAATTTAAAGATGCCCGAAGTTGCTACCTGTTAAAGAAGAAGAAAGCGTATATGATAATGTTGCAGAAACTCTTCTGTTGGATTAAATCTTAGGATGCATATCAAATTGATATGTAAGGCTTTATGGACACTTCACATTAATTAGTCAGAGTTTCAAAGTTACTAAACTGAAATCGTAAGTGAGGGTGTGTAAACGACTATACAAATGTAAGTGTAATGCTTATTATGTTGATATGCAGCTGTTGTCAAAATAAACTCTCAACATTCGTCACCTGACTGGAGTCACCAAGATTTTCAATTTATTTTTATAATCAGTTAACCAGATTAGAGTCTGGGTGACGGTACCATGATGATACTGATTTATGTCATAAATATTGTTATTACTTTTCAAATACAATTAGCAGAAAAACATAATTACATTAAGATTTTTCCTGCATTGCATTGTTTTCATATATTAGCGTCAAAGAGAATGTTATATCTAATAGTAACATATCTGTCTAAACATATCCTATTGTTCTTTGCTCCAAAGCCGTAAAAGAAATATATCCCATACTATTTTACTGGATGTAAGATCATTAAAACAATGGTAATGCTATTATTATCTTAATCAGATATTTGTACAAATATACACTTTCAATTTGACTGCCTGCATTCAATAACTGTATATTATTACGAAGCTTAAGAGTCGCACTCTATGCAGATTCATAAACTTTACTGCTGAACCAATCATTAAAAGAATTGGTTTTACAAAAAACTTAATATTTTATACAACTGAATTATATTTTGCGTTCTATTTCCTTATTCTTTAGGGGAAGGGGGAGTGAAATACACTAAAAAAGCTTAAGGGTACGTGGAGGATAAAAGGTTGATAACGGAAAGCAATATACTTTAGTCAATCAATCCACTCACCATGTAACTGAAAAGATAGAAAATCTCACGCACATTGATGTTTGTATGAATGAGTTGTTTCGTAAGGTGAGCAGAATTTACTTCGCGCTTCAATAGGTCCTGGTACGAATTTGACTTCAGGCACCTGTCATAATTATCCGTTCGTAACTCCTGTCTACACACACACACACACACACACACACACACACACACACACACACACACACACACACACACATACACACACACACATACACACATACACTGTTAATTTTATATAACTTTTGGGGATGAACGTTCTCCCTTACAGAGGTTGTATATGGTTGGGTGGTGTGTGTCCTACATACAGTATGTGTATCTCTCAGGACTGTGTGTGTTCTGAAAATCAGTGTGTGGAGTCTGACTGCCGCTGCAATCATAACTTCGTAAGACGATAGTCATGAATTTATCATATTAAATATTACCATGTCAGAAGAAACCAAGACAAACCTAGTAAGGCATAAACAAAATTACTCTATATTCCTTTTCAAAAAAACACCTGTACTGACTTCTGTACCTTAAGCATATTCTCATTACTGGATCCAGTAAGCACGACAGCAACCACTCCTCTATCCCGGGCCGCCAACAGATCCTCCAGTGAGTCGATTACTTCATCAAAAGACGGTTTGGTGAGGTATGCAGTGAGGGTGCCCGCGTACACAGCTGTTGTGGGTATTAAATTATACTTGGTCTCCAGATGCTCCCATCGATGCCCGGGTTAAAAAATGATAGGAACACCAATAGTAATGATCTTCTTAGAATAATATACATGTCTGAAACAAAGAATATTATTTAAATACCAAAAATATCACAAATACACATGTGTCTACAGTCCGTCTAGTGTGGCGATTTTTACAACTTTCATTTAAATAATTAGATTTTTCATAAATGTTATCCCGTTACTTTACCAGGGTATGTGTGTGTGTGTGTGTGTGTGTATGTGTGTGTATGTGTGTGTGTGTGTGTGTGTGTGTGTGTGTGTGTGTGTGTGTGTGTGTGTGTGTGTGTGTGTGTGTGTGTGTGTGTGTGTGTGTGTGTGTGTGTGTGTGTGTGTGTGTGTTTGTGTGTGTGTGTGTGTGTGTGTGTGTATGTGTGTGTGTGTGTGTGTGTGTGTGTGTGTGTGTGTGTGTGTGTGTGTGTGTGTGTGTGTGTGTGTGTGTGTGTGTGTGTGTGTGTGTGTGTGTGTGACATTTCTCTGAAATTGCAATTTAGAACGCAATAAACTTATATTTGTACAACAGTTAGTTTCTCCATGGGTATCCATTGAAACCGTACTTGACGGGATTCACTTGTGGGGTATTTTCAAGCCTTCAGGGAGAAGGGCTAAAATGTTTATCTCTACTGTATCTTCAAGCCGTCGAGCTGAGACCTATTGCTCATTTCAAGTACAGACTCTCCCTATCCACTCACCATACATAATGACACAGAAGGCGTACCAGGAGAAAAAGACCAGTCTGAGTGGCCAGGAGGACGCGGGCAGCAAGTTCCCCTGGATGATGATCGTTCTGAACATATTGAAGCAGAACATCTCGACGCCCCTCAGCCCTGGTTCTGAGCCCCATTTTATCCTGCCCGAGTCAAAGGAAGGTCCAACATTCCTGCTACGTTCATTGTGTGTTGAATCAAAGGTTTGTGTGAGTTGGTGGTGGACTCGGCTGAACAAGTACCCGAGTGGTCCCATCAACAACGTCACCAAGGCCAAGATAATCCACAACTGCATCAAGAATAGTTATTATAATAATTATGATAATCATGAATAATTATAATAAATAGGGGTTACGGTACACAATATGCTAAGGCATCTTGATAATATATTTCCTTCTATTTGAGAATGTATCTAATCTCATTACTGTTATGGTAAAGGAAACTTACAATTGGAGAGAAAGGATAGAAAACGGCTAGAGAACGATTCTTCTCCTCCGGAGCCTTGGAGGTAATGGTGGTGGAGTCAGTGAAGTATGGTTGAGAAAAATCCACCACGGTTTCCCTCGAGTCTGTGGTAACAGAGAAGAAAGGTTGGAACAGTTATATTGGTAAGAGGATGAAGGTATGTAAGTAATTATGGTGTGTAAAGTTAGTTAATGTTGAGGTAAGTTCAAGGCATACAAGTAATGGAAATATTTACAATTGAAGGTCATTCTTATCATATTTCTTACCCAACTGGAAAAATTACTGGTCAAACAATATGGCCTCAAAAGAGGGGCCATATTGCCTACAGTGATGAGTGCAGTACCCTAAGGGTTTTGGCATCCATTAGAACCCAAGCTAGACCTTTAATAGAAGATGTAATGCTAGTGAAAATGTAGCTTGTGAAGCATTTGGTAAAGAAACAGTGTGTTCCATGGAAGTGGATGATAAGCCAACTTTTGTTTGCAAATGATGTATTAAAAGCAAGTGAAAAGTTTAAAAATATGGAAGCAAAATTTGAGGTGAAGGGACAAGTGAACGGTAACGAGGTGTTGCAATCAGACCATACTAGACTCACAATGGTGAATAATACGTGCATGTGTTTCAGAACAAGTATGGTTACCAGTGATGCTCAGTTGATTGATGGTGAAGTGAGCGCGCCTGGCGACGACCTCCCCCACCATCCCTGTCACTGTCCCGTCTTCAAGCACTGCTCCCCATTGATGGTCAGCAGGCACCTGCACCTGGTACCTTAGGAAAAGTGGTGGATATATATATATATATATATATATATATATATATTTAGTTGCCAATGCTGTTCAAGGGCCTCTCCAAATTACTGGGCTAGTTTTGGAAGGTTATGCCTGCAAATTTCTTATTTGTCTCTATATCTCCTATCTGCTCTTCTACTTCTTCTGCTCCCTCTTAGAGTGCAGTCCGTGAGTTTCTAACCTTATCTGCTATCTCTCACTCTTGATATATGTCCTGCCTACCTCCATTTCAATTCCCTCATGACTTCGATGGTGTCATTGCAATGGAAGTAACAAAAAAGTGAACGGAAGTAAATAGAAAACACTTACGTAAAGTTCAGGTAGAATCCGAGATTGTTCATTATATTGATATCAATCCCACTATCAATGACCACCGTACCGTTCTTCAGGTACTTCAATCCAAAGAAGGGCCAGTTTTCAACAGTCGAGACTACTAACTGGCGCCCCTGGAAGTTCCGGTACAGATTTACCAAGTCAGGAAAAAGAGGATGATCCAGGCTGTTCTTCCCTTTCTCTCCACTACGACCCCTCCAAACTCCAACCTCCTGGAACCTTGGTCACGTGTAATGTTATCGGTTTAATGAAGTATAGAAACATCCAATATCTTAATAAATAGTACATGATTATTATGTAAAGTGTTGCTGATCAACGTGTGTAAATAAAGTCCTACACAAGACTATGTTTACTTTTAAGCAACACTAAGTATTACACTCCCATAGAACTACTAGAGATAATATTGTCCCACTTTTATGCTACAGAAAATTTATTATGCAAAACTTTTGTAATAAGAATCGTAAATTGCTTTTATAATACCTTACTTGGTTCTCCTGATTCACAAAGGACAACAAGATCTTGAAGAGATACGAGTTTACAGGTGCTATCAATCCAACCTGGGGGTATAACAATATAATTATTTAGTAATTAATATCAAGGTGAATTTAGAAAGTTGTGGCAAAGGTAATACAGAATAATTCATGAAAGTGAGTTGTCGCATCAATACCTGGTTCCACCTTATAGACAGATACCACGAAGTAATTAAACATACTACTTATGGGAAATAGATAGACAGACAGACAGATAGAGAGATAGACCGACAGACAGACAAACATACGTAAAGGGAGAGATAAATAAACAAAAAATGATATATAAAGAAATAGAGATATATAAAAATAAAACCAGAGATACTCACCAATGAACCCTCTCTAATGTTATGAATTATGGGGTCAGAAAGTTTTCCCTCCTCCCCTAACACCAGCCATCTCACCCGCCTCGACTCAAGGTTATAGCGACTGACCTGATGAAAATGGCTGTGTAAATTGATCTTATGATGAAACTTTAATTGGTAAAGTTACAGAAGACAGGAAATTTATTAAATACAATGAAAAATCTATCTAAGCATGCAAATGTTGTCCTTGTATTCAAAATTTATTACGGATGACAGAAAAAGAAAACTGTAATTCACCATTGTCTTGTCAATATCATCAAGGCAAACTCATCATCTCACCATGTCAAAGACTGTCCATGTTGTGTTGGCAGAGCAGAGGAGGACCATGTACCGCAGGTCGTTGGTGTGGAAGGATGTGAGGGCGACCAGCAGCTGGGACAGGTCAGGGGCTGGAGTGGCCGTGAGGATGGTGGTGGCCGCCCATCGCTCAGAGAAAGATTCAGCCAATTCCTTCACACCTGATGAGTGAAAACACACACAAACACACACACAGTCATACATGAAGTAAGTAAAACAAAATTATTTCTTCATAATGAGTATAGTGACAATAAAACACACCATTTTTATCATGACACTACAATACATCCATATTATTTTGATTTCCCGACCTGGCAGAGTGTAGTCATGAATGATGATGACCTCAGTGTGTTGTGAAGGCTGCAGCAGGAACAACACCAGAGACGACAATATTACTCCCTCCATGTTGTCCTGTGGTGGTCCAAAAATGATAAATATTGATATATAATTAGTTACCTATATATAGTTACCTATATATAGTTACCTATATAAAGAAATTTATCACTTAGCAAAATATTTATGCAAGATTGTTTTCATACAAAAAAATATACGTTTATTCACCTAACACAAATGTAACAGAACCATAATATTGTGGTAGTTGGTTATATTTGCATTTATATCAGGGTTTCTTATGTATGATAAGCAATACTATTTAATCACATGGGCACTAAGAGTTGTATTGTGCTGAATAATATTTATTAACGTTAACTAACACAAAATTCAAGCGGCAGCAGGTGAATGTTATGTTTCTGAGGGATTCTTCAACTATTTCATTAATATTTGTATTACTAACGATGACATTTGAAAATAATATGAATAAGAACAACTACAACAAAAAAAGAAAATAATAATAATAATAAATATTATTATTAATATTTTTTTTTAATTATTATTATTAATAATATCATTAATATTACTGTATTATTCTCATTGTTGTTAAAGAACTATTTTCCTTTGAATGTTATACTATACCGCGCCTTTTTCCTCCAAAGTATATTAGAAGGACCTTGTAGTCACAAAGAAGAAAGAGAGGATGAGGAGGGAGAGCAATCCCAAAGGAAACAGGAGGAAAAGAGAGACCCTTAGAAAAATAAAAGGGAATGTTTCGCGTCCAAAGAAAAGCCCAAACACTTAACATACCTCCCACATCACCCGAGGCAATAACACCCAACCAAGATTAGATATTTGAAATGTCATACAAAATGTATCAGAACTCAGAAGTTTGAACATTTTTCGGCATCTCCGGATTCATAAGGTATAATTAGTTTATATAAAGTTCCTCTGACTAATATAACTCAACAGGATCTTAAGAAGCATCTTAAAACAATTACAATAGAGTGGAGCACTGATTAGTTTTATGTATCTTTAGAAGAGATTAAAGGATAAATATTCCATTATTTATCATAACCTGTATTAATGATGGCTCAGTACTTCAAGTAAAAACTCTCGACAATTTCTATTGGGAAGTCTTCAGCAATAACGGTAATCGTGTATATTATTTTGTGCGTTCCGTACATCATAAAATAATTACTTCTTGTGTGGCATGACTAGAACACTAAGATTCTCATCATATCACTGCTAGAGTTAACTAAAAATTATAATGTATTTCAAAGAACTGCAAGGAAATACATGGGTAATTGTTTCTCTTCAATGTACAAATTTGCTTTACAATATTGATCTATAACAAAATGTAAAACTCATTTAGGAAATAGTGTAAGTCTTTCTCTGGCTTTTGAAATTTGATAAGATTACTCGAGAGAAGGAGCATCTTCTATGGGAAGCAACTCACCTTCTACGCTGACTGGTTAGACACTCCTCAGAGAAGTGTTTAGGGAAAGATTTATAGTGGAGTTTGAAGTGCAGTGCACATGTGCACTAGCCTCTGTTACTCTTATCCAGACTGTGTGTGTTCTGTGCGTGCGTGTGCATGTGCTTGTGAGCGCACGCGTGTGTGTTTATGCGTGGGAGTGGATGAGAGAAGGGGAAAGAGGGAGAGAGATAGGGCAGCAAAAAGTTACTATTAACAGAGCAACACACTCACAGAAGAATGCGAGGATATCAGATGGCACCACAGAACTGACATATGGCAAGCGAGGCACATGATTCAATAGCGAGTATGTGTCACTCTTAGAAGGCAGAACAAAGATCTGACTTTGACTTTTTTCTGGTACAGTTCAAGATCAACCAAATCAGTTGGGTCATCGAATTGTTGGAAAATACCTTTAATAGAAAATAGAACTGCATAATTAGAAGTAATTTGCATTGGTATATTGGTGCTTTGCATAAAATAAAGAGTTCTTATCTATCTCGAACCCCAGTGTCATTACAACTATGAGTGACAATAAATCAACATAGATATACTTATAAAGACAAAAATATCATTTTATTATTGTGTGAAGGAAAGTGAGACGTAACGTAACCAAAAACTACAGAGAGAGAGAGAGAGAGAGAGAGAGAGAGAGAGAGAGAGAGAGAGAGAGAGAGAGAGAGAGAGAGAGAGAGAGAGAGAGAGAGAGAGAGAGAGAGAGAGAGAGAGAGAGAGAGAGAGAGAGAGAGAGAGTGAGAGAGAGAGAGAGTGAGAGAGAGAGAGAGAGAGAGAGAGAGAGAGAGAGAGAGAGAGAGAGAGAGAGAGAGAGAGAGAGAGAGAGAGAGAGAGAGAGAGAGAGAGAGAGAGAGGGGAAAGAGAGAGAGAGAGAGGGAGAGAGAGAGAGAGAATTATAATTTTACCATGGAGAAAAATGGGCAACATCAAGGGTCGGTTGGAGAAACAGGGAAAACTCTGCGAACCACGTTAACTCATTTCACATTCTATCATAATTTTCCGACTTGTAATATGATAACTGATATGTTAATATTTGCCATAGCAACATTCAGTGGGATTATATATATATATATATATATATATATATATATATATATATATATATATATATATATATATATATATATATATATATATATATATATATATATATATATATATATATATATATATATATATATATATATATTGTGCATCATCCAAATTGATATATGAATATCAATGAACAACAGTTAATTTCATCGAAATAATAAAAAGATAGTGAAACGTGGGTAACGGAGTCCGTAGATTTTTCTCGTTTTCATTCATCTTATATTTTGCGTGTTTTGAAGAGGATGACAGTATTAAAGTATTGATATAAGCTCTCTCTCTCTCTCTCTCTCTCTCTCTCTCTCTCTCTCTCTCTCTCTCTCTATCTATCTATCTATCTATCTATCTATCTATCTATCTATCTATCTATCTATCTATCTATATCAGTGTTATAGCGCTTAAAAAACAACTTCTATATATCCCAGGGTGGTTATAATAGACACAGTAGAGGAAAAGATCTTAATTATATATTTTTTTATAATATTAACTACAACCTATTAATGCACCAACCTCATCAATACTATAATATTATATTATTGTTTAAGAAAGGTTACTATTAGATATGGGGTAATAAATATGTAATTGCTCGTATTTGTAAGTAAGTAAGGAATAAGTGTACACACATTAACAAAGAACAATGTTTCAGATGTGAATGTTAATGATAAAAACTGCAGAGTGGTTGCAATAATTCCTAAACTATCTATATTTAATTTATATTATAGTAATTAGATATGCATTAAGTAGGATAATGTTCTGAATGGAATTAACAATAAATAATATTAATACATACTCAGTATTTATTATGTTAATTGTAATACCTGCAAGTTTTCATAATGATTTACAATAGCATTATGTTCAGGTCACTCCCATAATTTTAACATGATCTAGAGACATGATGATTTATGAAGTGTGGACAGGATGACGAGTAGCCAAAGGCCTCAACAAGCAGGACATTAGCAGCCAGCAAAGCGCCACACCCAAGGATGTAAAATGCACCCTAAAAGTATTTAAATATCATTAGTGTACTGCAAACGTAAAGTAATCTCCATTCATTATGATATTGTATCACAAAATAGTCTATAGTATTCATTGTTCAGTCTGTTGTTAAAAACATATAGCAAATTGAAATTCATAAATGATATCTCGACAATTTACTACAACAAAACGTATTGTACAACAATACTGTCTACAGGCCTCCTCCTAAAAAATATATATATGTATTATGTAAGGGTATGTTAGGGTATATAAATTATGTACAGTATGTTATAGACACAACAAATGTTATAGATACTACCATCGCCAAAAGTTTGATTAAATTCAAAGTTCATTATTTGTAAAGGTATTGATTGTGATGACAATTGTTATAGAGAGAGTGAAGATTTTATTATTCAGATATTAGT